>OZ007592.1:282404049-282446549 GCA_963931845.1 Maratus michaelseni | reverse complement strand
ATAATTTTCTAAAAAAAAAAAAAAAATCTTAACATATAATCATACTTTTATTAATATTAAACTATCAATTGATTAAAACTCTTTTTTTAATTATATTTTCTATTTTTTAATTATATTTTCTATTTTTAATTATATTTTCTATTTTTTAATTATATTTTCTGTTTTTTTAATATTTAAAATATTTAATTTTGGCAGTTTCACAGTCAGTTGGCTTATTTTGGCTAGCGGAGTTTGGAGCATAATTAAATCCATTATTGTTGTAACTCGTATACAGTTGTAACCATAATGAATATTATGTAATCAATCATTTGTGTCCGGCTAATGTAAAATTACATTAAAAACAATTTATTAATTTCTAATTTAGTTCTAAAACTATTAAAATGCTATATTGCCATAGGACGCACACCTGCGTATATATGTTTTAATAATTGTAGCATATCAGGAAGTGAGGAATCAACTACCGAATTTCATTTTTACTTACATACAAAAGCCAAATTAAGTTAAATATAAAAAAATTGTAATTAAAAAAATTACAACAGCCATTGGTAAAATATTCTGAAAGCTACATGAAAGTATTTAACAACGACGAACAGCTATGTAAAAACATTTCGTCTGAACCATCGCCGCAGTTATCATAACCGTTGCATACTGCTACAAATAAACACATTTTCCATTACTACAGTTGAAGACAACCTGGCATTATTTGCCCTCGCAAAAATATTCGTAAAAATATTCGTCGGAATCATCTACAGATAAACGCATTTTCCATTGCAACAGTTGAAGAGATCCTGGTATTCTCTGCCCTCGAAACAATATTTGTCTGAACCATCTACACAATCAATCTCTCCATCATAGCCCTAACAGCGTTGAATGCATTCGTCTTTCGATTGTAAGCAATGCGCCTTTCCATCATCGCATGTCGATGTCGCAGATGATTTAACCAGCCAACGATAAACGTTGCTTGATACATAATAATATTTAACAATATACTGTCTGGAAGAATTGTTTAAACGAGTAAGTTGATAAGAGAAGCAACTGAACGCTATTGAGTAATATTAAGTCGTGCAAATACAGGGAAAGTGTTAACCAATATATGTTAACCAATATACCTTAATATTTTGTCGGGTCCTTCCTACAATAACTTTAACTCTTGTTTAGATTGATGTCTGAGCTAAAGGTATTTTGAGGGAATTAAAGTTGAAGACCACATTTTTTGCTTTATAAGACAATTTCTCTGCCGACGTCAATTTTTTAATTCGGCCTTTTATCATATCTGATAGTTTACATCTATCCTTTTTGTAACTTTAACATTTTTGTGACGATTTTATGCATTTCTATTACCTATTCAAAGAAAAAAAATTCTAAAGTTACAGATTTTCGTTAAAAACGCTTAAAAAATTGTTCTAAAGTTACAGAATTTCGTTAAAAGTGTCGACGTCAAGAGGTCTATTCTCGACAGAAAACAACAACCATTTATCCAATGGTTAAAAAGGGTGTAAAAATAAAATCGATTTTAACTAGTATGTTTAAATATATAATCTTTCAAATAAAAATGTTTATTTTTGTAATAATTTTAAATTTGTTATTAATGTTAGTAAAATGAAGAATTAGGTGTAAATAAGCAAATAGAAACAAGTAATGTTTTGTTTTCTACTTAAAATAGATGTTTCCCTGGTTGCATAGCATTTTTAACTTATTCTTATATAATGTTTTCATTTTTTTCCTGTTTTATTGTAACATCACTTATCATATATTTGTTTTATAATGTATACATTTTTTACTCCATTCCTAGTAGGAAACTTATAAAATTGAAATATACTATTTTCATCTTTATAAAATGCATAAAAAATTATTTTAAAGTGTAGAAAATATATTTTCTGATATATAAGATTCGTATGCTGGAGGAATAAAAATACATTTTAAAGATCAAATAGTTACGTTCACTTTCTTGATTGAACTCAATATAGTTCTACAAAATACATTATATATTTTCTGAATTCTTGAAGACTAGATAGAAAATATGCGCTTTATTTTATTAAAGATTTTTGTGAATCATAAAAATATTTTCGAGTTGTCTATAAAAGTCTGAAATATTTATTATATGCATATTACATAAAGGATATGAAAGAAAATTTTAAACATATTTAGACTTAAGACCTTTTTACGTTTTCTTATGCATTCTATAATAAAATATTTATTATATTTCTTTCCCCGTAGAAAAACAACAAAATGTAAAAATACTTGGATATTAATAATGTACACCAAAGTTGATTCAAAATAGGAAAATTATATCCCCATTTTAACAGTAATCTTGCAATTAAATAACAAGAACAAAACATCATGCATAAAGCATAAATTATAAAACACTTCCCAACATGTCCATAATAGTTTAACTAAATTTCACATTTTAAAAAAGTGAACGATTATGTCTAAGTGAACAATTTGGAAAACGAATAAACATTTGAAAACACAATTTCAGGAATTACCATCAATAGTCGGAAAAATATGCCAATTCTTTTGTGCAGCCCTGTATACCATCTATACAATTTGTACACACAAAGTAATAGGCAAAAAATTACATTTTAATTTTAAAATGTACCACAACTTAAAACGCACTTCCGGCAATTACTTTTCTTAGACAATTGTTCTAACCTAACTATTTTGTGTGTCCCTGTAAATGAACTATGAGTACTATGCACACCATATTCTATAGTAAGCCTCTTGTAGTGCACCTCACAAGTAAAGGTACTATAGTCTGTGGCGGCGAATTTCGATTTTTATAGCTCATTCGATTCGTCTCATCGAGTAATTTGCTACCTCGCATATCAGCTATTGAGTTTTGGTAATGACAGGGGGCCGGATCAAAGTTTAAAATTTCGTTCATTGAAAACCAGTTTCCGTTAAAAAAATGAGAAAGATTTAAATTTATTTATGGTTCTTACGCTGACGTACATTGATGAAAGTCAATTTTTGACACATTGCTCATTCCGAGTAAAACAAAAATATTTCCCACAGTCCGCACAACGAGCAAAGGCTTCTTCGGCTGACTCGAATATGCATTCAATACATGCATCATAACTTGCGAAGACCTACCTGTCAAGTAGCATACGAATATTTTATCTGCAATGAATTTTTTTTATAATAACAGCAATAATATAGCCTTATAGTAGTTATTGGCAATGCATGACACTGTAAAATCAATTAGGAAACTTAATTTGCGCTTATTTCTTTGGCGGCATCTGTTTTTCACTGAACGAAATTTTGAACTTTGACCCGGCCCCATGTCATTATAAAAATTCAATAGCCGATATGCGAGGTATAAAATTACTAAGCTCGATCAGACGAATCGGATGAGCTGTAAAAATCGAAATTCGCAGCCACAGACTATAGTACTTTTATTAGTCAGTGATATGTATAAATTTAAATAAGTTTGGAATAGCGAAACGTCATTAAAATTCAGCGCAAACGATTTTTCAACATGGGCAGTAATGTAACGGAATTCTTTTATGTGACAAGGTAAATGAACTATAAACGCTACATACATTTCCAATACCGAACATACATCATTACTTCATTAACATATCGTAAACCTCATTAACATATATCAATTGCATGGCAATCCGAGTATATTTACTCGAGGTAGAGCACGGACAGGCAGACAAAGCGGCAGACAAAGAGGCAGACAAAGAGACAGACAAACCGAATTCATAACTCAACTTTTTATGTCAAAATATACTTTCTCAAGTAATAAATATTCCATCAAAAGTATGATTTTTGTGTTATTAAAGATATTTGTACGCCATAAAAGCATTTTCGAGTTGCTTTCAACAGTATAAAATATTCACTGACTAAATATTCCGTGAATATTAAAGCTTCAAATTTTATTAAACTATGATAAAAGGACTTATAATTTTTTGCGTTTTGCCACGGTACTGAAAATTTAAATTCCGCTCTATAAATACAGTTCTGACTGCACATAGATAATACGACTACATTTGAAAGCTTTAAGAACTGTAAATAATACGATTCTACAAAATAAATTTTTAAAGAAAAATGTATATAAACTGACAAAAAATTAAATGTAAGAAAATTCAATAGTAAGAAGATTACCATTAACGATATTATTGTTTTATATTATAAAATTAACTCCACAATGATATTCTTTTTTTATATATAAGGACTAAATAAACCCATGTGCTGCATTAAATATGTAATTGGTATTTTAATGTTTCCGTTCTTAAAAAGTAAAAACGGAACCATTATAAAATCACTCCTGTATCTGTCTGTCCGTCTGTCAGATCCTTTTTTTCTCGTAATCTATGGGACATGGACAGCTCAAACTTTGGGAAAGTTATAAAGCCTTTTTATTCACATATATTCAGATTATTAGCTAGTCACAAATATGTTTAGGAAAAATCTAGGGGGAAATTATGTTACTTGAAAAATAAAAGTTTTCTTTTTTTATATCATGTGGGGTATCGTATGAAAGATCTCGTAATACCGAACTCAAAAATATATTTTTTTAATTTTTGATGTTATATTTTCACAGATATCGTCGAAAATGCACTCCATAAATATGCCCCCTCCCCTCTATGTCCGAATCTATTGAAACTAAAATTACTGAAAAATTAGGGGTAATAGGAGTTTATTTAAACCTTGCAGGAAAACTATAGCGATTTTCCTAGGTAACATACTTTTTTTTTTTTGGGGGGGGGGGAGGGGGAAACGCATTTTTCCGTTACACACAAACTTCACTTTCGGGCGGTCAGCGGTGGAGTTGGTCACAATTACTATCAACACCCAGTCTCTATCCTTCACGGTCAAAAATTTGCAGTCATTCGACCGTTTTTTTTTTTATAGAGAAAACTGTTTCGAAACCATACTTTAACCTTATTGTGATCATAATTTGGTCAATAATACGGTGGACGCTTGAGGTACCTATCGACGAAGAATCATCCAAGGATATTGGATAATGATTTTTGAAAAAAAAATGCGGTAATTAACGAAGATATTAAGTAAGTTACTTGAAAAAAAATTCTTTTTATGTATCGTGTAGGGTTTCGTTTGAAAGATCTCGTGACATCGAACTCAAAAATTTATCTGTTTTAATTTTAGGTATTACATTTTCAGAAATATCGTCGAAAGTATACTTGAAAAATATGTCGTTCCTTTTCCCTATTTCTGAACCTACTGAAATTAAAATTTTGAAAAAATAAGGGGTAGTAGAAATTTATTAATCAATAAATTGTAATTAATGCATTTAAAGTACGGAACCCTTTCAGCGCGAGTGATACTCGCACTTGACCGATTTATTTATCATTATTACTCGAAAATATCCCGTTTTGTTGAAATAGAAAAAAAACAACCGCTGTTTTTTTTATCTTTTAGTAATAAATAGGAATTGAGAAAAGAACTTATGGTGTTCTCCACTAAAAAAAATAAAAAAAATCTGAAGATTATCTTTAAAAAATATCTGTAGAAAATCTGTAGGTATTTGGCCCACTTTTTTTCAAATCTTCAAAATATCTGCGAAATGTCTTAAAAAATTCTACAGATTTTTTAAAGGTAAAGTTAAATCTGCAAAATATCTTCAGATTTCTCTAGAATTTCTGAAGAAAGTGGTACTTTCTTAAGATAATCTTCAGATTATTTTTAGTGGGGTTTTATTATAATAATTTTAAGCATTTTCCTTAAACACAATTAATTCTTGAGACACTTCTATACTGTTAAAAATTTGTGGCAAACTGTCCAGTCATTTGACCGTTTTTATAAAAAACGGTTATATAACCATAATGTAAGTCTAGTCTGACAATATTATTGCCCATATTATGGTCAGAATAGAGTTTAATCACGGTTCTATAACCGTTTTCTATAAAAACGGTCGAATGACTGGACAGTTTGCTGCAGATTTTTAACAGTATAGAAGTGTCTCAAGAATTAATTGTGTTTAAGGAAAATGCTTAAAATTATTATAATAAAACACCATAAGTTATTTTCTCAATTCCTATTTATTACAAAAAAATAAAAAAAAACAGCGGTTTTTTTTTTTCTATTTCAACAAAACGGGATATTTTCGAGTAATAATGATAAATAAATCGGTCAAGAATTTGGGAAACTTTTGTGAAGGAAATATTTTTATTATATTTAAAATAAGGATAATTCAAAAATCAGCAAGAAAGAAAAATCATGCGTAATTATGAAACAATTTCCAACATGCGCTGAATACTGCAACAAAACTTCACTCTTTAAAAAGGAGAAAGAAGATATCTAAGTGATCAATTATGAAAACGCAAAACATATTTGAAAACAGATGTTGACATTTACTGTCGTAGCCGTAAAGGTACTCGTATGATTTTCTGCATCCCCCTACATGCTCTGTATATACACTACATAGTATGTCAAATTTAGATTAGTTACAAAACGCGTAGCACAGTCGACTGCACCTTCAGTAATTTCTCAAAATGGACGAAAACGCACTCTAATAATTATGTTCAGCCCTGTACATTATCCATAGATTTTTATTCACGCCTCATATTAATTAAAAATTTATTTCAGGAAAAAAAAAAGTATATCAATACAGAAAATGTACTTTCAGAATTTACTGCAAATTTTTAAAAATGAAAGATTCAGAGTGGACGTTGATACCTTCAAATTATAGGGGGTAATTTTTCCAGTTCTTTGCATAGAACTGTGTATAATTTTATTTATATTCTACGAACATCGGTTAGTATACTAAATGTAGTTTAGCTGGCAAATGATAACTGATAAAAAAAATGATTAAGAAACACTCTTAAATCTTTTACGCTCATACATAGTTCTGCTTACGAATTATTACCCCATATATGACCTATACAATTTATACACACCACGTAGAATGCAAAAATGTAATTAAAGTTTATATACAATACCACAACTGCAAGCGCACTTCCAGAATTTATCGATCATAGGCAGTAATCTAACCAAATACTCTGTGTCACCTTGTAAATCACTGATAAATGCATTACAATCTATACTCTACAGAAAGCATGTTTTAGTTCCTCTCAGAAATGCGTATCAATTCCATTATGTTTCAAATAGTGTAAGATAAAAAAAAGGAAATGAATTTTCCACCTAGATTATAATGTAACGGATTTATTTTTAATGTCCATCTAAGCGAACTACACGCACTCCATTTACAATACCGAATGGACCGTAGTAAACTTCAATAACATAGATCAAGTATATGGCACTCCGAATATATGTATGAAAGTTACAGCACTAATAGACGGCAGAAAGACAAACCAAAGTCATAAACAATTTTCAACTATGTTGGAAAGTGTTAAAAATTATTTATTAGTCTTAACTGCTATTGCGCGTATACAGAGTGGCTCTAATTATAGTTAAGGTGTTTAGAGCTCAATTACAAAGCATGTACTGCAGTATTTCGTCTACACCATTTAGTCCTTGGCCAATTGATTTTTATATAAAAAATAGTTACAATTTTTAGCACCAGACAACAATGTGATTCTGTGGACGGATTTTGGCCAGGAACTTTTTGTCCCGCATTCACACGACTCTTTCGGAAAAGAAAAATAGTAAACAAATGTAATTTCTAAAGTCCATTAATTGTTGGTCAATCATGAAATTTGTTTTATTTTTTATACATATTTCACTGACCTATATTAGCCTGCAGCGCCACTTTTGGCCCTGATACGGAAAATTTAGTCTTTATAAATTGATCTCCCATTTGAATGTATACGAAATAGTGTTGCATTTTTTCCCAGTACATTCTTCATAATAATTGCACTCTAAACATCTATACTTTAAGTATTTCCACCGTGTATGTACTATCTCTGAATACGAGAGATGTACTGAGTGGCTTTCCTTTCTTTTAATTTCATTACATTAAAACATTGTTACATTTTAGATTATTTGTGCGTGATGTGATTTAGTTATTAGAAAACTTTGTTTCCTTTTTTTTTTTCTTTTCATTTTTCTTAAAATTAAAAAAACATATATTAATTTAATTTCAACTACGATGGAGCGCTAAGGCAAGGTATAAAAATTTTATTTTAATGCGGTCACATTTTTTAAGAAAAAAATTCATTTGAAAACTATTGTGATATTCCTGTATTATTTATGCGAAACTTTATTATTGAAATGAAATGCAGGGTGATTAAAAATGAATATCCAAATTTGCAGGACTATATCTTCTGAACAATAAAAGGTAGTGCTCCATTTCACACATCGAAGTGTGTGAGAAGTTATGAAGTGTCATAAATGTAAGGTTCGTTTTTTTGGCGAGAGATGGCGCAACGAGCGGCGGGTTGAAAATGATTCGGCATGTTCCGTTGCGAGTTCATTGCGCCAATTGTAGTCATCTCGGATGACAACAGCACAACAAAAGGCGTTCTGTGTAATCGACACTGCTGAACTGAAAACGAGGATAACTGCAGCTATATCGACTGTAACACTCGACATTCTGAAAACCATGTAGCACGAATCCCCATACAGAATGGATGTCGTTTGTGTTTCTGCTGGTGGTCACATTGAACATTTATAAATTTTTGCTATTAGTAATTTCACAATCTTCTTTTTTATGTCTTTTTCACAAATGCGTGTATGTTCTATACTTTTGTTAATAAAGCCCTTCAAAGTTGGGACATACATTTGTAATCACCCTGTATAATGCCTGAAATACGAAATTTATAGTTCATGTTCTAATCATTAATATTTATATCGTTAGTATTTTGGAAATCATTAATATTTGTCAGAAAATCTGCTAAAAACGACATGTTCTGATTATTGAAAAGTTATATTATTCGGAAAATGATTATTCCCGAAAATAATAAATTTGTCAAGCCATATACTCTGATTTTATACATATTACTTCTGATCGCGCTGACATGATCATAATTTTTTACGGTTCACATTTTCCACATTTATCGCTTATTCGGATGAGTTTTAGATAATATATGATTCCGGGAATGTTCATTCTTTAATGCGAAAGAATTGTAGTTTACTGTAATTGAATATTTCATATTGATTTCTTACCAGAAAAGCAAATAATTTTAATTTATTGGATGAAACCGATTTAGGATAGTAAATAAGTAATAATGTCGAAAAGAAGTTGATTGTAACTCGAGTTTACTCTTAAAAAACACTTTACTAAGCATATTTTAAACACAGAGGTTTTACCCATCATTTAAAAAATTAATCTATTACCCCTACATTTTTTTAAATCTCAGAAAAACGCAGAAAATCGCGGAAATATTTTTTTATTTAGACAGACATTTCCTTAAATAATACATTTTTTTTTAAATATATGACTTAGAAAAATAAAAATAATAAAAATACTTTAAATTTATTTCTAGAAAATGCTTGTCAAGTATGCAAATATTGACTTTAACAATGCGTTGGAAAATAAATATTTCAAAGCTTATACAGATCGGTCTCCATGGTAGTTACCCATAGATAATCCAAATTCTACATTTTAAGTAAATATTTTTACAATTTTGCTAGAATCAACAAAGAAGAATTTATCTTATCTTACAAAAAATGACACACAATTATATATATATATATACAAATTGAAGCAAATATTTATACTTTTTCTCTTAGACTCATCTATTTTATGCCGAACATTTGAAACTTTGTAAATCATTTTTGTCTGCAAAATTAATATAGCAGTGATTATTGCACATTCTAAATAATTTGTATTGTGAATTTCTGTACAATATAATATTATTATTCTTCAAAAACTTTAGATATAGGATGATTGAGCTAAATTAAAAAAAATAAATAAATAAAGTAATCGTCATCTAAGATATATTTCATAAGAAATAATAACTTTTAGAACAAATTTCTTTTAACAAAATGAGAAAAAAAAATACCATTTAAAACCTTATTTACTTACATAATCAGCTCAATAATACTAAGTTTAAAAAAAAAAGTTCTTCGAAACTACTCCAGAACGAGGTGAGAGAGGGCAGAACAATTCACCTCGCTCTAAAGTGTCTGTGTTCAAACGAAAACGATAACTGAATTGTTGTCCTGAAACTGCAGCGCTCTAAAACAATGTTTTCCAGAAAGGAACTGTGTGTCTGTATTTAATTAAAACCATTTCTCGGAGCACTATCTTTATTCTGCTTTGTGAAGGAAAAAGTTCACCGCGTCCAAATTATTATTCTCTATGAACGTGCACGTGCTAAAATTGCTGCTCATTGCAATGATGGCAATGAGAGATTCCTAAACATCACCCATACTCTCCCAATATGGACCTTGGTAATATTTAGCCATTCTACAATTTGAAGGGAAACCCTGTAGTGACAGTGCTTTTCTTCCAGATACATTATTTTCCATTCAATGAGGTTCTTTTTTGAGAAAATTCCAGAAAATGGGATACTTTGGACTCCAGCTAGTCTTAAATATGTTTTGGTATTAGTGCAGCAACGGAAAAGTTTGTGCCTTATACAAAGCGCGTCCATAAACTAAGAACCGATTGCGCATAGGATACAAACAGATCACGTCATTGTAACGACTACGTCATCTTCATTTGGTTACTGAATGTCTAGTGCAATAATTGTGGGAATTTTATTGTTCTACGAAACTCTCTCACTTTGCGCTGTTAGTTTAAAAGGGACATTGAAATCGTAAACCCCACCGCCTGGGAAGTGCGGTCGGTGATGAGATTTTTGTGCGCAAAAAATATTCATGCAGCAAAAATATACATATGAAAATATCAGCAATGGGAGAAATGTGAGTAAATAATTTCGGTTATTTAAGGAAGGTAGGACCAACGTGCATGATGAGGAACGATGTGTACGCTCGTCCTTGATGACAGATGATTTGCTGAGTAAAGTAAATGCAAAAATTCTGGAAAACAGGAAATTCCCGATTTCTGAATTGCAATTTTTAAACTTATATTTTTAGGCTGTCACAATCTACAGAGTGATTAAAAAACAAAAGCTGTTGTGCGGGAGTGGATGAACGAGTTGGCGGTGAGTTTCTTAGACAAATAAATACAAAAGTTAGTGTCACAATACGACAAAGCCCTAAATAAAAATAGCGATTACGTAGAAAAGTAGTGTAACATATGTAGTACCATTTGGATTTTTTTTTTTTACGTTATGAACACGCCTTGTTTATAATCCGTAACTTGTCGTGTTTTTTTCCCCCAAAACTCGTGAATGAAATGGTGGAATATTTCTGGTCAATACTGGTGCTATATTGTTAAATAGTTCAGACCTACATGTTTTGTACAGTACTGTATGTTAATATTGGAAGTATCAGCCAATATATAGCCCAATATTGACAAAAATACATCTAACATAATTAATATTTGCGAAATACAGATTTAGTATTAGTAAAGCTTTTATATTCATAGTGAATTTGTAGAGTTATATATGTGATGAAAAGAAAATATAAATACTTTCTTATAGTTCTACACTAGTCCTATAAATCAAAGGATTTTATAAATAATCTTTTTAATTACGAATTACTAGCAATAAATAAATTGTATTGAACATTCGGCATTTTATAAATATTTCTTTCAAATGTAGATTTAAATTATAGAAAAACGATTGCTAAATTTGATGCCATATTTAAATGATTTTGCTTCTTTAAGGTGAAATAAATAAAAACAATTCATTTATTTAAAAACACGTTGGTATCTATTTAAATTAGATGTGATGAAAAAAAAATATAAATGCTTTTACACTAGTCCTATAAATCAAAGGATTTTATAAATAATCTTTTTAATTACGAATTACTAGCAATAAATAAATTGTATTGAACATTCGGCATTTTATAAATATTTCTTTCAAATGTAAATTTAAATTATAGAAAAACGATTGCTAAATTTTATGCCATATTTAAATGATTTTGCTTCTTTAAGATGAAATAAATAAAAACAATTCATTTATTTAAAAACACGTTGGTATCTATTTAAATTAGATGTACAATTTCGCATACCAACAAGATAAATTGTACTGTATAAAGTTATAAATAAATCATTGCTACTTTTTAGTGGTATCAGTTTGTATATTCTTTATCTCTTTTCTGCGAACAGACGTGCTTAATCATAACGATCTCTTATTTTGCAGAGTCGACGAATATCTTATATCACAAACTTCGAAAGATACAATTCAAATTATATTTTTTAACTTTTGAAATAAATCTGAAATTTCTGATAGCAGTATTTTCCAAAATATTCTAGGCAGTTTGTCCTATGTTAAAATATAAAACTTATATAGGTTAACGAAATAAACATTTTTTTAAGTAATACAATGAAATATGGTTTTTTTTAATATGAGGATGAAAAAAACTATCCTTGATATTAATTTAAATCTAAGATGGATTTCAAACCTTTGTGATTCATTTTTTATTTTACCAATCAGTTATATATTTTACGTTAATACATGTATGACGATAATGTTGAAACAACATGGTAAATTAAATTATATATATTGTACACTAGGAAAAGTGTAATTCAATTTATTTAATTTCATCTTTTAAACATTTATTTTACACTAATTTAAAAAAAAAAAAAGAAAGAAAGAAAAAGAAAAAAAAACATGCAAACAGCGTTATTTAAGCACAAATTGACTAACAATATTTTTTCTAATTTTCTAAGAACCAATAGAAATTTTAAATTTTTAAATTCTTTTAAAATTAGAAGTATATACCATACAAATCAATACTTACTCCAATACTTACTACAATACTTACTTTTAATACTGATACTCTGAAGCTATGTACACAACTTAAAGTCAAAATTCTTAGAAATTTCAATCTTTAAATTTCTTTGTTCAAGCCTGTGGCTACGAATATTTAGAATTGTGTGTTCCGTGCTCTTTTAGTCTTATATTCAATGCTTATAAGCAAACTGTCAGAAAGGCTTTTTTTAAATAACAAAATAACAAATACTAATTATGCAAGGCAATGTGAAGATTGTCCCAGAATTCTACACGCCTTGTGTCTATCATAGAAAAAATGAATAACGAAACGTGTAAGGTAATAATACGATTTTGTAGATGCAATAAAAGAATTAATGATATTATATATAGTAACACTGATAATGAACTCCAATAATAGAAGATACTTAATAATGGTTAGTATGTGTAAGACCAGACCATTTTCCCCAGGCGCTTTCTAGCCTAACGGTGGAATCAATGGTCATGAACCTTTTTATTATCACAGGAGCATTTGCATTATTTAGTCATCTTTGTGGACGCATCCCACCTCACAAACATACATGCGCAGGCACAATTTTATAAGCGCAAATGCCGAGTGCGCATTGCATAAACCTATTATTCGCATACTGTATTTTTTTTAAAACTTCATATGTAAATGACAACAAAACTTCCTCATAAACATCTTGGATAAATATAATGGAATGCCAAATATGTTGGTTTCTTTTTTTTCAGTACAAGCGACACTTTCAGTACTTAATTCTCAATAGATTATATTTGAAGAAAAACTGTACCGACTGAGTTCTTTCTAATTTCCATCAAATTTAGCTTTTACTGTGCATGCGTGCAGAATGTATATTTACGTATATAAAATATTAGAGGCTTTGCCCACAAAGTGTTGATGGACATCTGTGCGCCCACTGACCTCTGTGCAAGGACACATGTGCGGCCACTTGTTGACCCCTAATATAGAGTGTTTTAAGCTAGATCCAAAATTTGCCGTGTGAATTTCAATATTACTGTAATATATAAAGGAAAATGCTCCCCGCATCTCTACAAGATGATAAATCTACTTTTTATATGCACCTTATCTCACCATCGTGCATTATAATTTTTGTCAGAATTATAATCAAATCCTCTACATTACACCGCTGCTGTTGAAGTATGTTTCATTCCGATCTAGATAAAACATCCTTTCCAACTACGTTGTAACAGCTGGGAAACAGAACGGAAACAAATCAGTTTTTCTCCTTCATCTTGTCTTGTTATTTCCAGAGGTTTAAGAATTTTCTATTTCTTACTCTGAATTTGTTAATACAATGGGTGTTTTAGCCTAACAATTTAAATCACTTTTTTCGTTAAGCTTAAAACAAAATACATATGTTCTACATATAATTAAAATTGTCAAAGGTGTAACACATTTTATTTTCAACAGAAAATTTAAAAGTTCTTCTAATACTTAAAGTTCTTCTTCTGTATAAATGATGTTCGTATTCCATCAGTAACAATATAAGACACCATAACACGTTCGATCATATCGCATTGAAATTAATGTACAGAAAGTTACTTTTAAAGAGAGATGACATATTAGCTTTCTCAAAACATACTTATATTATCCATGTCTAAGTTTTTATTAGATGCGTCTAAAAGACCAATTTGCAGTTTCTTACCAATTTTTATAAAGCATATTTGGGTTTTATATTGTAAAATACAACTTTAAATTGCAATTAAAAATAAAACATTTTATGTCCCTTTTTATAAGTTTGAAATTATACACTACAATATATATTCGTATAGAATACTCGAATTCACTCTTTCAAAAAGTGGACACGTAAAGACGTTCTAGATGATACAAGACGAAACAATCAAAGATATGACCGAACGTAAATAAGTTAGTTAGTCAGAAAAATATTTCGTCATTTGCTGTTTATAGTTATCTCACCAAACATTCAACACAAGGAACAAACACCAAATAGGACCAACCTGGAACAACAAATTTAAACACACGCCAAATATTCAGCAAGGGTAAACAAGCGAAGTCATCACAATGCAAAATCGCTACCTAGAAAATTTATATTATTGACAAAAGGAAAATGTTTATTTTTACACATTTTCTGTTTTTTTCTGTGTCTTAATTTTTGTATTTATGGCTCTCATAAATATCTTAAATAGGTGGTATGACAAGCGTATATTTAATTCTGAAGAAGTACGGGTAGTATAAATGCATGAAAACAATTGCTCTAATCACTGGAAATTATTTTGGTTGGTGAATTTTATTATACGATAAATTCCATCGTGCATATTTAATATTTACATAAAGACAATCATCTTCAATATCCTCTAATTAACTTAATTTTCTGGCTTAACGAAATAAGAAAATACTTGGAAAATAAAGCATCACTTGGAACTAATGTTATTTAATAAAACATTTGTCTTTTACAATCTAGAACAAACAAATAATCTGCTAATACTGCAGAATTCTTTGAAAGTATTTTGGTTGGTAAATTTTATTATACGATAAATTCCATCGTGTATATTTAATATTTACATAAAGACAATCATCTTCAATATCCTCTAATTAACTTAATTTTCTGGCTTAACGAAAGAAGAAAATACTTGGAAAATAAAGCATCACTTGGAACTAATATTATTGAATAAAACATTTGTGTTTTACAATCTAGAACAAACAAATAATCTGCTGATACTGCAGAATTCTTTGAAAGTATTTTTTAAGAAGAATTAGATATTATTTTTTTCCTTTGAAATTCCATTAAAAAATCCAATGTGAGATAATTCGGAGAAACTGAAGTTTAAACGTAATTTACATAAGAAAGAAAAACACTCAAATTTACTTTCAAAAGTCTACTTAGTTTTTTTTCTGTATAAAAGGTTTTAGTAAAGACTAAGCCATTAAACCAATTTAAAACTGGAATTAAATAAGTGAACTTGGATACTTCTATTTACACGTGAGCTCATGAATTGGAAATTGAGATGTTCTAATCAATTAAACATAATAAATGTTTAAGACGAAATAAATATTCCTTGGGAAAAAAATAAAAAATTACTTTAAATGTTAGTGATTAGGTTATACTAACGAATCTCTTTTGTTAGGAAATGCACTGAGTTTCTTTTAAATTTTACAAAAGAAACATCTATATATATATTTCTCTTACGTGGCGCGGAAATAAGGCTGAATTTCTAGCTTACCGATGGCAACAATCGTAGTTTCCAGCTCCAATATGGCGGCCATTGTGACAGCAGTGAAACTTAAACTAGCAATTATTAAAAATAAAATAACATGTACGTAATCCAAAGCGTTTGAGATGATTCCTCATTTTAATTATGAGTAATATCGTTAATTCCAAATAAATTCTCAACTCTTATTTAGAATTTTTTTACGAATTTCTCTTGCACAAAAACCGGAGAGAATGAAAATATCAACTGTTTAGATTGCACGTGCTGCCATCTGTTACTGTCTTGAAGAAGTAAAAAATAATTTCTTTTTCATATTATAGAAGCAATGAGTTTTAAACTAATTGTTTTTCCGAGATCTTTTTTCATAGTATTTAAATGATTTATGTCCATTGGTAGCACCAATATAAATGCATTTTAATTGTATTTTCAACGAAGTTTTCAATTACTTTTTTTAAATTAAAAAAATTTGTCAATTTCATATGTTAAAATGATTTATGGTAGTACTCATTCCGGCTAGAACTGTTTGGGACCGCGTAGCGGTCTTAATATGAATTGCTTTGCAATTCACGGGGGTTGGCGAGCGTTAGCGAGTAGGGGGTCAGCCCCCTAGTATAATATATATTTGTACTAGCTGTTACCCGTGACTTCGTTCACGTAACATTAAAAAAATAATAATGCATTAATTAAGAAAAATATTCCCCCTGATAATTAAATATATGTATAATTAACCAACGCTTTATCATTTTTTATAGGAAACAATACGGCATTTCTTTGTTTTTAAGGCCTTAATATAACTCCGTCTTATAAAAGTGAAATTTTGCGAAGAATAATATACACAATCGAGAAGAAATGATCATCTAGAATACCATAAACTGTTTTACCGTGCAAAAAAAAAACCTGGTTACAAAAATATATTTACTTTTACGACAAATTTTGCTCGCTAAAGAAAGTAAATTGAATACGGACCCTATTACAGAGCCTAACCATCCTATTCTTGACTCTTTTCTACCTATATATGAAAAAAATTCACGTTTATAATATTAGGAATATGCTTATTTTTAGGAGTTGGCACGCTCGGCTTGTTCAAGTCAACGCAATTCGGATTAAGGAAATTTTTCATTACTTTTTTATTTTTCTTCTTTGATCTTGCATTATGCAAATTTTTCAATAAATTTTATTTTCATTTCGATCACATCGTTGTTTATTAAAATTTATTAAAAACATTGCAAATACATTTAAATATCTTAATGGAATCTATGCCTTTTTTCTAATCGTATAAAACTTTACAAAAATCTATTATTAAAAAAACAAGTTGAAAATTGTACGTCAAACGTGACAAATGAGGTGCTTTCGTACTATAGCTAGTTATATAAATATTCATATCTTGATAATTTTTAATTCTGCGAAATGAATTATATCGTCTGCAGATTAATTTCTGTAATAAAATAAGTATCTCGGTCGCTTGATCATTAAACCTCGGAAGCTCCTATAACAAAAAAGAACCAATTTTCTTATAAAATTCTAAATTCTTATTTTTTGTATTAATATATCCTAAAGTTTTGATTCGATTTTAATAAAATTTAAAATGACTCGACAAAATTCTGCAAAGATATTATACCTTAAATTTCAAACCATTCGGTTGGGTAGTTTTTGCGTTGTTATATGCGGACGGACGGACAGACAGACAGACGGGCAGACGAACAGACGGACGGACCAAACGACGACAATAGGTGCTACGTATTTATATAATTACGAACGCACCTAAAAAGGCCATTTTTATAAATAACAATAAACTTTTTGCTCCTTTAAAGTTGAAAGAAAATTGTAATTAAAATCTGGTTGCCAAACCACGATCTACAAACGTGTCTCCATTATACCAATGTACTTCAAGTCCTCGAGTCTTAATTTTAATACTGTAGAGGGAAAATTATGTTAGTTTGATGCAATAATATCAAATCTTTAGGTTTTTATGAACGAAAATGCCACTTTCTTTTTTTTTTTTTAAGTCATTTTTATTCAGATTTCCTGAGATGAACTGCTTAAGAATTAACACTTGTCGCGGTCAAATACTGTTTATTTCATGCAATCAAGTTATTATTTTTTGTTTCAATTTTCGACATGGATAATTTTGCGTGCATATTATTAACATTTGCTATCCATTTTCTTTTCAAGCATTTTTTTAAACTTTTTTAAAAATTTAAATAAAAAATACGGTATATTTATGTTAGCTGCGCGCAGACAATAAACTTCGCCCTCATTCTTGTTGTATTCATTTAATTTAAAATAAAAAGATTTAATTTAAAACACATACATTAAAAATACATATAATATATACATTTGAAATATACTCATTTCAAATGAAAAATAAAAGACAAAAAATGGAAAAAAGAAAAGAAAAATAATAAGAAGTAATTTCATAACCCAAGATCATTTTAGTTCAACATCAACATGCCATTTTATTTTCGATATTTATTAAGTCAAAATCGCGTACTTTCCGTATTCATACTCGTATTGATTTATGCATCTTGTATTGTTATCAAGTGCTTGAAAATGTGTGTTTTATTTCAAATAATGTTATTTGATCTTCTTTTTAATTCTACTTTTTTTTTTTTCATTTTCATTTTTCACGTGGAAAATTTTCTATTGAAAATAAATTGTTGAGTAAAAATTATTATTTCGAGTTTTGAATTTAGTATTGGCAACGATAGAGTAAATTTAACCTTTTAAAATTTTATACGAAAAAAAATGTCCATTTATTCTCTATGAAAATAACGAAATTTTGAATTATTAAGAAATGTTTGAAAATATACATTTTTTCTTTCGAATAATATTACTTCATCTTGTTTTTAATTCTTAATTTTTTTATTTTATTTTCATTTTTCCCGTGGAAATTTTTCAATTGAAAATAAATTGTTGAGTAAAAATTATTATTCCGGATTTTGATTTAGTATTTGCAACGATAAATTGTTAGCAACGATAAAATAAATTTAACCATTTTAAAATTTTATACGAAAAAATGTGCGTTTATTCGCTATGAAAATAATGAAATTTTGAATAATTAAGAAAAATATTTGAATAAAATTAACAAAATAGAGCCTATGTTCATTCCCGGGTTATAATCCATCTATATGCAAAGATACAGGGCCATTAAATCCTCCATTTTGACGTTGGCTTCAGCCAAACATTTACACACACAATCGAATTTATAATATTACTAGCTGTTATCCGTGACTTCGTTCAAGTAACATTAAAAGAAAAATAAATGTACTAATCAAGCAAAATATTTCACTCCCGATAATTAAAAACGTAAATAATTAACTAACTCTTTATCCCATTTCACAAAAGAAAATACGATATTTCTTTGTTATAGGGGCCTTGACATAAATCAGTTTAAAAAAGGTAAAATTTTGTGCTAAATAACCGTGAAAAGGAAACTGCAATCAATGGAAAACGAACGGCCAAATAAAATCGTGTAAATCGACGAATTGGGTAAAAAGAAATGTCAATTTTACCTGATAAACCATTTTACTTTTAACGACTTTGAGAAACGTTATAACAGCCATCATTTAAAAATAATTCATTGGAAATAGTGTATGTTTTTTCTTTAAATTCAATTCTTGTGGATAGGGAGGAATAATTCTACACCTAAATGCAAGGAGCTTCAATTGCAAAGCTTTTTGCAGCCCAAAATTACATGCAAACGTAGCACTTAAATTGCAAAGCTTTTTGCAACCAAAAATTTTATGTAAACATTACTTTTGTATGTAATTTTCATTGCAAATTAACATTTATTACGGTTCAAATTAAAATTAATTTGGGTGCAAATTACATGTAAATGTTACGTTTGCATGCAATTTGGGTGCAAGTGTTACATTTGCATGTAACAGCAAATTTGTGTCCTTGGTTTAATCTATAGCTCAAACAAATCTTAATTTCTTGACAATATGCTGACAGGTGATTTTTGCTCTGCAGAATAAATTGAATCATAAAGTTTGAATACATGGAAATATGTTTTTATTTTTCGGAAATTTTACTGTAATCAAGATTTTTTTTTCACCAACTATTCAAATTGAAAATAAAATAATTTTTTTCAGTTTTAATGAGAAAATGGCATAAAAATATATTAATCCGTTTTATTTCTTCTTTTTAATCCACAAAAATGGAGTAAATTAAGTACCATTTTTAGAGAAATTTCGTTAAAATTTACAAAAAAAAATATTAATATCTCGGTATCTAATTCAAAATTTTTAATTCTCAGAGTTTATATGACATCCTCGAATCAATGATAACCGGTGTTAAGTAAATCGCGTTGCATTAATAGGAGCAGTTGCGAAATACACACAGTCAGATTTTAACTTAATAGACTTGTGTTCAATTTTCTTTTCCTAATAATCTTACTGATGCTTGTATTATTAATCACAGAGTTCAGAGAATAAATAGAGATGTAATGTTCATGTTTGGCGTGATGCTGAAAATGTAACCCTACAGTCGGCCCAAACAACTGGCGGCATGCTTTGAAAACCTCTCCCCGTCCAATGAATCCAGTCATTGTCCCACGTGTAGCCTCTCTCCATCCAATGAAGTCAGCCCTTGGGCCTAATGATTTGAGCGATAACCGGCTTCATATTGCAAGCCGATTTTACGGTTCATTACCTCTCTATTCTTTCACTGTACTCAGTGAATTTTAATGTATGAAATTGATACACGCTCCATTTGAAACATATTTAAAAAATCCCGTTTTATTATGACGTCACTTTGAATCAAGAGAAATCTCTTTTCAATGATATAATTCTTGTTAATTTTCTTTTCCTGGCAATAATGACGTGAATTTTAGCAGAAAACTCACATCTGTTTGTAACTGATATTCAAGCTTATTATTAATCAGTATTAAAAAAATATTTTAGTTATTCATCTTAAATATGACGTCCATTAGGTATATACTTTTATTATACACTGATAGTCATGCTCTTTGTAATATTACGAATATTTGAAAATACATGTTTTATTTATGACGTCATATTTGTTCAAGCCAAGAAGGATCCTTTTCATAGTTTCGTGGTTCAAGTAAAATCTTTTTCTTAATAATATAATTATTGTTAATTCTTCTTTCTAATTATAGCGCCGTTTTTGACAGAAAAAGATTTTTTTAATGTAACCGATATTCATACTTCATGTATAATAACAAATCCTCCATATTGTTGTTTCAAATATTACTGAAATTCATCTTCTTTTGAATTATTTTTATTTTTCACGTGAAAATCGCTCAATTAAAACTTAATTGTTGAGGAAAAATTATTTTTTCGCATTTTTTATTTATTGGCAATGATCAAATCCCTAGCAACGATAAAGTAAAATGGTTAAATTTTATCTAAAAATGTCCATTGATTCTCTATGAAAATAATCAAATTTTGAATTATTAAGAAAAGTATTTGAATAAAATAAACAAAAACCAGTCTATGTTCATTTTCGGATTATAATCCACCTATATGCAAATATACAGGGCCATTAATTTCTCCATTTTGACGCTGGCTTCAACCTAACATTTGCACACAATCGGATTTATAATATTACTAGCTGTTACCCGTGACTTCGTTCACGCAACATTAAAATAATAATAAATACATTAATTAAGCAAAATATTTCACTCCCGATAATTAAAAACGTTAATAATTAACTAACTCTTTATTTTTTGTTATAGGGACCTTGACATAACTCAGTTCTAAAAAAGTGAAATTTTGTGCCAAATAATCGCGAAAATAAAATTGCAACCAATGCAAAAAGGAGGGCCAAATAAAATCGTGGAAATAGACGAACTGGATAAAAACAACTGTGAATTTTAGCTGATAAGCAATTTTACTTTTAACGCCTTTCTGAAACGTTTTAACAGCCATCCTTCAAAAAAACATTAATTGGAATTAGTATATGCTTTTCTTTAAATTCAATTCTGCCTCCGTGGTTTAATGTATAGCTGAAACAAATCTTGTTTTCTAAATGACAGTATGTTGACAGGCAATTTTTGTTCTCCCGAATAAATTGATTCATGAAGTTTGAATATGTGAAAATATGTTTTTATTTTTCGGATAATTTACTGAAATCAAGATTTTGTTTTCACCATCTATCTATTCAAAGTGAAAATAAATTCTGTTTTTCAGTTTTAATGAGAAAATGGTGTAAAAAATATACTGATCTGTTTTATTTCTCCTTTTTCATACACAAATATGGAGTATGTTACTTTCCGTTTTTAGAGAAACTTCATTAAAATTTACAAAAAAAAAAAAAAAAAAAAATATTGGTATCTAATTTATTATTATTTTTTTAATTCTGAGAGTTAAGTCTTCGGATCAATGATAACCGGTACTAAGTAAATCGAGTTGCGTTCGATAGTCTAGGAGTAGTTTCGAAATACAAACACACGGTCAGATTTTAATATAATAGATTCGCGTTCATTTTCCTTTTCTTAAAATTATGATCTGATTTTTAGCAGAAATCTCTCATCTGTATATAATGGATACTCATGCTTAATAACCAGTATAGATAAAAAAAAAACTTTAAATTTTTTGTTATAAATATGGCGTGAAACTCATCTACTTTATATGCTTACTGAAACTTGTATTATTAATGTAAGGAATTGATTCACATTCATTTTAAAACATATCGGAAAATTCCCGTTTTATTTCAAATATATATTTCCCCAGAGAAATCCCTTTTAAATGACATAATACTAGTAAATTTTCTTTTCCATGCAATTTATATTAAAGAAAAAGCTTAGGGATATCTTCAAACAGAAATTGTCCCAAAGTTTAAATTTTAGATACAAACACCAACTGCTTATATCATATTCAGCAAGTATACCAAATGAGAAGTCATTCGGTCAAGTAGTTTAAGAATCCTAAATATTTAAAGTTTGGAACTTCTAATGTTTTATTTGGAGTCGTGGCAAAACAAATTTCAATGCGGATAGTTTTTTATGCATATCTTAAAAACTTTTTGGCGTAGTAGCTGTAATTCTGGATTCGCATATTTAAAGTTTCTAGAAATCGATTTTAGCTTAAAAGCTCATAGGTTCACAGTACATATTTGCTCTCGAAAATTAATTAAAAAAATATGTTTCCGAAATAAAATTTCTAAGAAAAGTATGAAATTTGACTTACATTATTTTTATACAGAAATCGATTTCTAAACACTTTATACCTGCTAAAATTACAGCTCACTCCGCCTAGTAATATTTGAGTTATATTTAAAAAAATATCCTCATTGCAACGTGTGTTGCAATGATTACAAATGAATTTATCATTAGAAATTCCAAACTTTAAACTTTCATATTTTCTAAATACTTGGCAATGTTTACCAGAAAATCCAAATGTGATGTCAAAATTATTTGTTCGGGTTAAAAGTTTCAGAGTTTCGTACAATTTCAGTATGAAAGCATCCTATAAAAACGGCTATTTTCGTTCCTTTCTGGGATAATTTATTGGTTTAAAGAGCAATTTTCTTTTTATTTTATTGGCCGAATGTACTTTTTTTCAACTATGTTCAAAGTGTCTTATTTTTATAGGTGTTTTGTAGTCATAGCTTTTCTTTAAAAATCGAAAGTAAATACATTTTACAAAATAAGTATTTAATTTTTTCTATTTATTATTTATATATTTTATGGGCAAATTGATAATTCGTTTTTAGACTAGAGGATTGAGCTGCGTTTGCCAACTCCCATTCAGACTTTTCGAATTCGAAAAACACGCTAAGTTGATTGCTTTCAAGGGATGAACAATAGCTTGAAAACTGGAAATACAAGGTAGCCAGTATTAAAACACCCCTACTCCAACCAGTCTACATATTGAACTACTCAATGTATAAGCTTCAAATTTTGTGCAGATACTATTCAAGAGATGGAGAAACGGATTACGTGAAAAAGATAGTTTCAGAATCGCCAATAGATGACGCTGTACAACTGGACATAATGCTGAAAAGACACAAAAACACATTTTAAAAACATTTTATTTAAACCTACCAAACATTCATGTGACTAGGACCTCATCGACGTAGGAAATGCTGCTCAATATGATTCCCTTCTTGCAGGTGTAAAATTTGCAGTCTCTGGACATCTTGTACAACTGAGATGGCAAGGTTGTTGGTAATGCGTATATGATTACTCTGTCATTAGTTATATGTAGTTATAAGAAACTGCTGTACACAGAGTCCAATGCGTGGAGGCTCTCCATCTTGCAGAAAGGAAAGTGTGTCGAAACATTCCCACTGTTGTAAATGGGATACAACAAATGTTTCCAGCATCATTTTGAGTCAGCGGTCGCGATTCATGTCACAGGACCATTGTGAGTAGCATGTTTGAAAAAGAAAGGTCCACGAATAAATTTGGCTGTGAATCCACAGCAGACTGTAACTTTCGGTGAGTGGAGTGGAACCACTTGGAAGGTACGGGGATTTTCCGTGTCCCAAATGCGACAGTTATGAGTGTTCACTCTTCCAGTGAGGTAAAAATGGGCTTCCTCTCTCCACAGAATCTGCCATGGCAGCGATGCACCCACTTCAGCACTAGCTAGAAACGTCAATGGAAAGATCAGTCGCCTTTTCCTGTCGATGGTCAGCAACTGTTGATTATGACGGATTTTGCACAGGAAAAAAATGTATAATTTTCCTCAGTACGTTCCACACTGTGCTATAGGGAACGCCCAAGTGTTGTGACACTGCACGTGCACTACTACAGCCTGCAGTATTATTCATTGACTGTTCTACATCAGCGGTTCAAACATCATCAACGACATTTGAAGGAATGGACTTGCATCCTCAACCCGGATGAGCTCCAAGATGTACAATTTTTTAGAATCGAGCTATTATTCTCCTGAGAGCTTGAGGAAGAAATGGTCCTTTCCTAAATTCTTTAGTCGGCAAAACTCTCGAAGTGCAGCTGCAGAATTTACTTTTTTTTCATAAAAGTTCTTCACAAGCAAAGCGTGTCCTTGCAGAAAAGAGCCATCACTGATAAGAATGACAAGCCCCAGTTTTTAAACTCTTTTAAAACCAGAATATGGCTTCAAAACATGGTTTTATGCAAATTCTTGTGCTTACAGTGCACAACTACAGTTACAATGACAGTTTAAGTCTTTACTTTTTTATTTTCTTTTTTTCCTTGAGGGTAATAGAAAATAAAAAGGAAAAATTTCATTTCAGATGTGATTTTTCTTATACTTTTTTGTGTATCTTTCATATTTTCTGTTGTATAGCGCTAAATTATAATTACATATTTATGACAGACATTAATGATAGACATTTTGGAATTTAAACTTCTTAGTAAATGAATATTCGAAACTAATAGTAGTAACTTAATAGAAATCTTACAATACCAAGTTTTATTTTATAAGATTAAAAACTTCAACTAATAATGAACGAAGTATAGATATTGTTATTTGTTATACATACATTCCACTATCAAGTAAGCATTCAATTAATAATTTATAATCATAAAGGTTTAAAAAAAAATGAGTAATTCTGGCTAGTTAACCAAACCTCTAATTGCCTAAATGTCAATGATTACAAATTCATCATTAGTTCTTCTTCGAATAGAACATTTTTAAATAGTAATTACATCATGATCGTAGTTATCCTAATAAGCAGTAAACTATTAGTTTAAATAGTTTCGTGTTTATTAAGAAACATTAAATTAGCAATAACATAAAAAAATCCCTTTAGTGCTGACATTTAATTTTTGTCACAAATATCAAAAGAAATTAATGGTCCGTTAAATTATTAAAACCACCCAATTAGAAATATAAATAGATTATGCCTTTGAAACAGTTGAGAAATAAAATTTTGTGTTATATTTATTTTACATACGATTAATTTAATTATTATAACCCAATTTAATTGCATTTTATGTCATTAATAAATGAAATTGCATCTCTTTTATGAAAATGCAGTGCAGTTAATTATATTTTTTATTAATTATTCGATGCATTTTTATTAGCACTACTGTTGAAAGCTACATTTCTTTATCGCCCTGCTGTGTTTAATCAATAAACATTTTTTTTAAATATACGCATTAGTGTTTAAATATTTAGTAAGTAAATTAAATTAATATTCGGTATATTAAATAAATATTTGACGATTGTACTTCTTCAGACTGTTCCCAGTACCATCAATATGATTATTTATATAATCACTAGATCCCAAATGTTAAAGACAATTGCATTTTTAATAATATATGTATATAGATATATTTTATCGAAATTTTCTTTTTATGGGAAGTTTTTTATTCAAGTCGCTGTTTCTATTTTGACAATAATTTTATATATTCGGGATATTATTTAATTTCTATGTAATTCTGAGGGAGTTTATTTATACTAATAAAGGAAAGTTTCGCTCTATGTGTGTGCTTGTCTGTCTGCGATGTCTAGCGAAATCTAGCGCACCTAGAAGTCTGCAAATTTTGGTGCGGATTGTCTAAGGCTTCTCCTGATGCACCTGAGACTCATAATTTTAATATTTTAATAATGAGCTAAAATATTAATTAAAACTGATCAATAACTCATCTATTTCTTTGCGAGCCGGGTTTCAGCACTCGCGCATACCCAGAACCTGCTTTACGGCAGCAAACGAGAATGAAGAACCATTTAAATTAATAATGTAATTATTTCGAAATTCTGTTTTAACGCCTATAGACTAAACCGTTTAATTTATTTTAAAACGAAAAAGATATTCTAAAAGATCGCACTCTTACGTCTCCAATGCTGCAATCAATTAAAAAAAAAAGATGTTAAACCTTTGAAAAACATTTTTGAAAAAGGGTTTGTTTTTCTGAGTGAATATTTTCCCTTTTACGGCAACGCCACTCAAGAACGCAATTTTAGAGATATAGGCAAATCAAATATATGTTCTTAAAGTGGCATTTTTTATGGAAAAATTTTCAAATATTAAATATAGGTTGAAACCTTCTTTTAATAGACGGTATAATTAGTTTTAAAAAGTACGAATTTTCACTCTTTCAACAATACCAGCGACCGCAAGTCTTTTCGCGCCTTACGAGAAGATTTTTTTCTTGCGTAAAAATTCACTAAACGTTCGTATTTCGGCACCATCTTTTTAGAACACGTCGGTAGACCAGATTTACATCACCTACAGCAATTTCGAAACGTTCGGATGATAATTCACTATTTAATAGGCAAATATTTTACAATATGCAAATATTTTACTTTTATAGTATAATATGCAAATATTTTACTTTTATAGAGGGCTTGGAAACAGTTATATACATAAACGACAAAAATTTCATAGGGTTCGGACGTCGATACTTTTTTTTTGTTAATGGGTCCGATGCGAAAACCACAAATGAGAAAAGAAAAACATATTTATTTTACAATATTTCGGGCGTATTTTTTACACGCGCTGCAAAACCGTTATATTTATGACCATTAAAAATTTCAAAAGGTTTGTACAACAAAAGCTATTTTTAAAAACGATACTACGTGAAAAAAGGAGAAAGTGCTTTCTTACGATTTCGCGATTTTGTTATTAAAAATATAAATTCATACAAAATCGGGTTAAAGATATAAAATAATACAAGTTCGGGGTTTATTTAAGGGTTTATCTTGGGCCGGCAACGCCGGGTTGGTCAGATAGTATTGTAATAAAATAATAAAGTTTTTAAGTGCTACTTTCCTAGTTTTAAAAGTACACAAACAGGATGTTCAAAAGACCTAAACAATCTTAAAAGAACTGTAAAAAATATTTGCTGGATAGAAAATCGGATAGAGATCCTGTGATCCTCAATTACATTTTAAAATAATTTCAAATGCTCATGACATTTAGAGTTATGCAAAAATGTACAACTTTTCACTAAATTGTTCGACAGACAATGTTTATCTATTTTAGGCAAAATATGCAAACATTCTAGCTTTATTAAAATCGGCTATATGAACTGAAAATAATTTGGTGCGCTTGGCGTACAACAGTGAGATAATCTGTCTTACGAAACACTTCAAGTAACACAAGCACTTCATATATGAAAGATAATCTTTAGAAGATATCTACTGATCTGTATCACACGGTTATTTCCAGATCGTAAGTCACCATTAAGGAATCATCTATCCTCTGAGAAGGTGTTTGTTCAGCTTGAAAGTTTTTCAGCTCATTGCCTCATCACCGTAAACTTGCTGATGTATGATCCAAATCCATATGCACAATTTGTAAATGTAACGCAAATTTTCACTCCCTACGGTTATTTTTTCCAGGATGTAAGTGTATAAGCAAACACACTCACACGAATTGACATAAGCACACCCAAACAACTTCTCTATGTTAACACAACGATGCTTTCTGGACTATAGTTGCGTTTGTGTAACGTCATGTCGCCATTCGTTTGTATTATACAAAACTGAACATGAAACGAAAGTGTGAAAATACACATGTATCATGTCGCAATTATTAAGGAAAAACACTTAGTCAGATATGTCCATTATTATCTTCACTGTTAACTGAAAACAACGAAAACACATGTAATATTAGTATTCCAAATAATTCAAAGGTGTAATAAATTACAGTGTTTAAAGTATTTTGTCCAGTTTCTGTATTTTTAATTATATCAGGTACGCAATTAAGTTTCCGGGTTTTTTAATCTATAAAAAATGGAAAAATTTAAGAGAAATGCAAAAAATGGTTTATTTAAAGTATCGTCCCTTGCTAGCTACACATTTTTGCCATTTCTCTGGCAATGCATGAATACCGCGACGATAAAAATGCGCGTCTTTGGACCGAAACCGTTCATCCAACCGATTTTGCACTTCTTCGAAATTGCCCAAGTGTAGCCCAGCCAAGCCACGCGCCATCGACCGGAACAAGTGATAATCAGAAGGGGCCAGGTCTGGTGAATACGGCGGGTGGAGTAGCAGATCCCATTTCAGTGTTTAGATGGTGTCCTGGACGATGGAAGTGGGATGGCACGCAGCGTTGTCGTGCTGTAATATCACTCGTCCGTGTCTCGTGTCCCATTCTGGCCGTTTTTTGAGCAATGCAGGGTTCAAATTATTCAGTCGTTGTCGGTAGCGATTCCCATTAAGAGTTTCGCTCGGTTTCAGCAGACCATAGTACACGATTCCTTTCTGGTCCCACCAAACGCAAAGCATTGTCTTCTTTCCGAAGCGATTTGGCCGTGGCTTCGATGTGGATGCTTCGTCAGGTGAAAGCCACGATTTTTTGCGTTTGGGATTCTCGATAAATATCCACTTCTCATCGCCAGTAACAATTCGATGCAGGAAACTCTTTCTTTCATGCCGCTAAAGCAAAATTTCGGAAGTGACTCTTCGATTTTCCACCTGAGTCAACTCATGCGACATCCATTTCCCTTCCTTTTGAATTTTTTCCATGGCATGTAAACGTTTGGAAATATCTTGGCGAGTCATGTTTAATGCCTCTGCAAGTTGTTCTTGTGTTTGAGTATCATCTTCATCCAGTAACGCTTGCAGATCGGCGACCTCAATTGTTGTTGGTCTTCCGGAGCGCTCCTTGTCCTCAGTGTCGAAATCGCCATTTCTGAAGCGTTTAAACCAATTTTAACAAGTAGTTTTCGATGGTGCATATTCGCCGTAGGCCTCCTTAAGCAAACGACGTGCTTCAGCTGCATTTTTTTTTTCAAGTTAAAAAAGAAAAGCAAAGCTTTCCGCAAATGCTGTTTATTTGGCACAAAACTCGACATTTTCGTTGTTAGAAAAAATATTTTTGCGTTTCGATATGTGTTGTTATTACGACTGGTTATTGTTAATAGATATCCAAGCTATTAAAAAATGACAACTTTAGACATGTATGGTGACTATATGGACCATTAGCGCCATCTATGCGTGAAACACCGAAACTTGTTGCGCACCTACTAGATCCATGGAAATATGTACTACATTTGTTCTTCTATTGACAACTAAAGCACATTAAGAAAATATCAGAGTCTCTTATTAAATTATACGTGACATGCTTGTACTTCATCTATAAATAATAAAATGCATCCGTTGCATAATGCCAAATACAGATATGCAACAAGAGAAGAATTTAAAAATAAAAAAAAAAAAACATTAACTTATACGGAATGACGCAAGTTTGCATGTTGTAAAATTATGTTCTACAATGTATATTATAATTAATTTGATTTTTGGTTTCTTTAAGAGTGGTCTATAATTACCAGTATCCTAATTCCGCTAAATGTCCAGAGAGCATACATGTCCTTGATGCTTCAAGTCACAGATGCAAACTACATATATCAGAATACCCTACATTAACGTGTATAATAATACTTCCTTTTACATGCTACAATATAACAGGTATTGTTCAATATGTTTTTCCATATGTTTTACACATTTACACAACTCTTGTATTTCTATTTTTTTTTTTTAATACAGAGATACTAAAGATCTATTCCTATAAAAGTTAGTATAGGACATTCAGGCTGCACGTTTTAAAACAAGTCTTAAATTGCACATATTATTGTGCTATTAGAAAGTACATTAAAACAATAATATTTTAATTTCCAGGTTTCAATTTGATTATTGATTACCACAAACATAAACCCATTTAAAATAGGAATCCTTAAAATTTCATTTCAACATTAATTCAAGAATTATTTTCTAAACATTGCTATTCTAAAGTGAGAATTTATTTTACAGAAAATAACCAGAAATTAAATCCTTGGCAAATAATATGATTGTTTCATCTTATTGATCGTTATTCTGATAATGGTGCAAAATGCACCATTTTCTTAAATAGTACATGTTTTTTCTTGTAAAAAAATGTTGGGATTATGGATAAATATTTTGCTGAAAACTATTACATTTGTTCTAATTCATTAAATTTTAGTAGTTACTAGTTCCAAAATTTTATATTAAAAAATGTGAAATTAAAAACAGAGATATGTTAAGCATTTCCGTTATAACAATCAATTGAACACATTGTTCATGGAATTATTTATAATTAAAAAAATAATAATAATATCTTTTATATTTTTCTAGTATATATCTATAGTATATGTTTACATGGAAAAGGGACAGTGCATTATCCTTGATTGATTATCATACTGTTTTCAGTTCCTCTAGTAAAAAAAAGATTTATTGTTCCAGATAGAAAACTTCAACCCACCACATTGATTTTAATCAATTTAATGAAATATCCCATATTCAGTAATATTGAAACTTTTAAAATATAACGAATTCTTTTAAAATATATCATAAATGAAGAATGTATGAAGAAGGTATTGCCATTGGTGAGAAAGATTTAAAGATGATTCTTAATTTAAATTGGAATTAAACATTCTTAGTGTTGTTTACTGTTATTCATTAAAAAATAAATACAATAAAAAAACGAAATCGAATTTCCCTCTGTTTTGTATATATATATATACCTTATCCCGGGGACCCAGGTCAGAGGTTCTTGCGGTTAGAGGATTACACTATTCGATGTGCAGATTATGTGATTATACGGTGCCGAAGGCAGCGGGGACCCGATCCGTAGTTTTGTTCGGTTCGAGGTTTATCATATCCGAGGTCTTACAAGATTCGAGGCCCTGATGTAAATTCGGGGCCCGCTAGCGGGAGAATCCAGCTAGTATATTAATAAGTTTTTACACAAAGTCTTATATTAATATAAGTTGCGCTAATAAACAGGGACATGTGAAGTCCTTTAAAAGCTTATCGACTGCAAAATGTTACTCTGTAAATTGTATTAAAAAAATCTTAATCTCCGAAAATAATAACTAATTTTTGAAGTCGAGAACATATCTAAATTAAGGAGGGTCATTGATTTTATTATTAAATGTGCCTAAACACAACTAAACGTAACTAAAGTATTTTGTTGTACATTTAGATGCAAAAAAGTCGCAATTCTGTTATCAGTCGTAATTTTTTACAGTTAAAAAAGCTTGAAGTTATAGTATTTTACTGTTTGCCGAAAAAGCAATGTACCTGCACATGCTAAGTGATTTGAACCATGCCGTGATTAATTAAAATTTTAACTTCAATAAAAAAAATTTCATTTTACAAAATCATATAAGTCATAATTTTATTTTGCTGTTTTATGTATCCTGATGGTGGCAAGTTTTGCACCGTTTTAGAAATCTTAAGTTAATGAAGCTATTTTTTATTTGCAAATTTGTTAATATTATGATCTGTTTATCATAAAATACTAGTATGAAACAAATATTTTGATAAAACGTTATTGCGACAGGAAATGGGTAAAAAAATATATTCATGACTAAGATATATATATAACTTATAAACGCCGCAATCTCTACAATTAAAAGTCAAACTTTTTTTAATTACATCGGAGCAATTCATTTTTTTTTATTGAAAGAGACGTTTAGCGTTATCTTTATATAATTCTGCAAATGCGATGGGAGAATTACACTTATTTTGACTACAATACATAAAATATTAAACCTCTAATTATTATTGTGGAGTTATTTTAGACATAACAACAAGGGATTATTCTATAATAAATTTTAAAGTTCAAAGCTACCATTGAAAAAAGAGAATATTCTTTTGAATAGGAATAACACTTTTTCTAAAATTAAATAAAATTTCATAACAGATTGAGTTGACCTTTGTCTGAATAAATTTCTATCAAAACTATTGAAATAAAATAAGTTTGAGAAACGTCTTAAATTTAATATAAATAAAAAGAAAACTTCTAACATTCTTCCTTTTTTTCGCGAAGATTCTCATAATAAACTCTAAACTATTAAAGCAAATTGAAAATGAAATTAAATACCCGAACTCAAATGTTTATATTTTATTTACGTAAGAGCTCATGAATTCGATAGTGACACAATCCACTCAATTAAACATAATGAATTTTTTAAACAAAATAAACATTACAAGAGAAAAAGATAAACATTTACTTTAAATGTTATTGATTAGATTATTCTGAAGTATGATATTTATCAGCTTGTTTAAAAGTGAATGTGTATGAATAAAGCAAATTTTAATTAATCCTTTATTTATGTTTAAATTTAATTGTGTGCCTGTGAAATAAAGTAGGATTTATCAAACGTTAGAAGAAAAGAAAATTACATAATACATATGGCATAAATTACAAAAGTAGAAATATATTATTAAATAATTATTTTTAGACATGCAATATATTTTCGTTTAACCGAGCCTCTAAAAACAAGGATTTAGAACACAGTTCTGTGATACTTATTTCAAGAAATAAAAGAATAACAAGAATTTATTAATATAAAATGCATGTTTAAAAATTATAAAGAATTAAATAAATTATAGAATACATAATTTAAAAAAAGCAATGTTTTTAAACTTAGTGTTTATTATTTATAATATAATCCGTATATTTAATTAAGTGTATACGAAAACATCCCGTTATTATTTAACTATAAATGATGTGTACTGTGGACTTTTTTCAACTGAATAAAGCATAATTCAAAATGATGAAAACAATTTAATTATTTTTTATTTGCTGAAAGAAAATAAAGATATAGTAATATGTATTTAAAAACCTATTTTTTTATAATAAAGATGGCATTCAATCGTGACATTATAAAAATCATATGACTGTTTGAGTAATCGTGTAGCGAAAAAGGGTATGCACTCAATTCAGGTGTAAAATCTTATCGCCTCCTTAGTCCGATAATCAAACAAGTTCTCCCGGCTCAGTCAGAAGTATAAGTAAATCTCTCTCTCTGTCTCTCAATCTCTCTCTCACTCTTTTTTAATTTTTTTTTTAAATTTAAGATACATTCATTAGATTCAATATAGAATTAACAAATTGACCTCAACCCTTTTCAGTTTTCTATTTTGGTAATAAAAGTAATTTGTTGGGAATTTTTTAACTAGACTTACCAAATGCAATTGAATAAATATATATTCTAATACGAGAAAATCTTCTGTGTGCTTATACACACAAACACACACACACACATATATATATATATATATATATGCAAATTTTATCTTAAAAACGGCTCTAACGATTTTAAATAAATTTTGTAGCCTACCGTTTTGGGACACCAGAAAACCATTGGGCTAGCTCACATATTCGAGAAAATTCAATTAGTAGGTCATTTTGGGTCACCACAGGTCAGGGTTAAGCTAATTGCATCTAAAAAACGGTTCAAACGATTTTGACAAAAGTTTGTATCCTATCATTTTCGGGCACGACAATACTATTGGGCTGGGTCACATGTTCGAGAACTTTCGATTAGTGGGTCATTTTCGGATCAACGCGGGTTAATTTAATTTTATCTAAAAACGGCTCTAACGATTTTGATTAAATTTTATATCCTACGAGTTTCGGGCACAAAAAAATCATTGGGCTAGGTCACATGTCCGAGAAAAATCGATTAGTGGGTCATTGTGGGTCAAGCTAATTTTATCTAAAAAACGGCTCAGACTATTTAGACTAAACTTTGCATCCTATGGTTTTCAAGCACGAGAATACTGTTTGGCTAGGTCAAATGTTCAAGAAAATTCGATTAGTTGGTCATTTTGGTCATGGGTCATCATGGGTAAAGCTATTTTTATCTTAAAAAGGGTACAGAGGCTTTGAACTAAATTTAGTATCCTACAGTTTTAGGGAAGGAGAATAAAATCCGATTAAAAAGTTTGACTTTTAAAACTCTTAATAATGTTTCACTTTAAATAATGTTTCACTATTTTAAACACATTTAAATTTATATATATATATCACTAAGGTGCATTACAAGATGCTTACCACAGAATATTGTGTGTATAGCAGTCATCGTTCATTTACAGGGTCACACAAAAGAATTCTCTAATGTCTGTTAACAATAATTCCTGGAAGTGCGTTTTAAATTACTGAACGAGATTTTAAATTTAACTCACTTTTTGTTTATTACGTGGTGTGTATAGTTTCTGTAGATCCTATACAGGGAAGCACAAAAGTTCGCGAACACATTTCCGTTTATTGACAGAAACTCCAGAAGGAGAATTTTAAATGTGCTACGCGTTTCTTAACTGAACTAAAATTTAGCATCCTATGTAGTATATATACATATCTATAGATCATATACAGGTCTGAATAAAAGTATTCGGATATTTTTCCGAATATTGTATACGTTGGAAATTCCTGAAATTATGTTTTTAAATATGTTATGCGTTTTCCAAATTGTTTACTTAGATGTTATCTTTCAGCTCATTAAACGGTATGATTTGTAAAATTGTTTTGGAAGCGTTGGAAAGTGTTACATTATCTATGCTTGACGCATGATTTTTCGTTCTTGTTTTAAATTTTGATTCTTGGATTTTACATTTTTCTCTTTAATCTCTGCCGTAACTTTTAATTTAGATCTAAAAAAGGCATATATCAATTTGCCCCTGATTCTTTTTCTTTTCACGACGAAAAATTCTTTTAAATGGAAAGCAAAGTCAGATTTCTTCTTTCATTAAAATTCCGTTAAATTAAAGTTACATGTATACAGTTTTCTTTTTAATTATATTATTGCAGTCACAGAAAATATTTTCTAATTGACCAAATTTTCCGATATATTGGGGGAATGTGGCGTATCTTCATTGACTATCTCGTTATTCGCAAGAATATCATAGTGAATGCCGATTTCTCATCTCCCGTCCACACACTCTGGATGACACCTGATGTTGATCGTCTTCCTTTGATAGTTTAGCTCGTTTTGTGAGATTGGGAAATTCATTACGAAATAAGAACGTATTCGCATGTGATTACCACGTAAACAACCTTTTTTGGTGCGTTCGTAATTATATAAATACGTAGTGCCTATAGTCGCCGTCTGGTAGTCTGTCCGCATATAACAGCAACAGAGCAAAAACTACCCAACCGAATGGTTTGAAATTTAATATACAGGGTGTTTAAAAAATGACCGGTATATTTGAAAAATCAATAAAAACTAAACGGGCAGCGATAGAAATACACCGTTTGTTGCAATATGCTTGGGACAACAGTAAATTTTCAGGCAGATAAACTTTCGAAATTAGTTACAATTTTCAACAACAGATGGCACTGCAGTTTGGAAATATCTAAACCACGATATTTTCCACATATCTACCATGCGCAGCAATAATATGGCGTAGTCTCTGAACGAAATTACCAGAAACCTTTGTAAACGTGTCAGGCGGGATGGCTTCACATGCAGAACAGATGTACTGCTTCAGTTGTTCAATTGTTTCTGGATTGTGGCGGTACACCTGGTCTTCCAAGTGTCCCCACAGAAAGAAGTCACAGGTTTACAAAGTTTTCTGGTAATTTTGTTCAGAGACTACGCCATATTATTGCTGCGCATGGTGGATATGTGGAAAATATCGTGGTTTAGATTTTTACAGACTGTAGCGCTATCTGTTGTTGAAAATTGTAACTAATTTCAAAAGTTTGTCTGCCTGAAAATTTACTGTTGTCCCAAGCATATTGCAACAAACGGTGTATTTCTATCGCTGCCCGTTTAGTTTTTATTGATTTTTCAAATATACCGGTTGTTTTTGAAACACCCTGTATATTATCGTTGTAGAATTCTGTGCAGAATTCAATCGGTAATGAGTCATTTCAAATTTTTTGAAAATCGAATCAAAACTTAAAAATATATTAATGAAAGTTTTCTTTATTCTATTTAATCCTATCGTACGTATTCTATATAATAAAAGCGAAGGCATGTGACTGAGGAAAACAAATACGGAGGAACGACTTCTTTTTTCATATACCAGGTGGCCATTTTTATTAAAAATTTATTTTTTGAATACAATTGCATAAAAGTTACATTTTTAGAAAGATCGTTGAAAAAAATTGTTTGTTTGAGAGATGATTTACATTAAAAAATGCATAGATTCTGAGATAACTTCCGTGGAAGTCACGTTAACAGCCGAATATCTCAATGCATTAGAGTAAATAAACATAGGAGATTTGTTCATTATGAGTCATAAATATATTAAACCATGGACGTAATCACTCGCAAAGCAAGATCTCTATGGGGAGTTTTACAGTGCTCTCTGGTGTAGAAAAAATAATTCGCATTTGTAAACGTGGCATACGTAATAAGAAAAAAAAAGGCATGCTCATTTCGCTCATAGCAGACGATATAATTTATTTCACTGAAATAATAAGGATGATTTTTTTTTTTTTTTACATTGCAAAACTAGTTATAAAACGATCACACTTCCTATGTCATATTTAATGTACAATTTCCAACTTGTTTTGTTCCTTAACTATTTATCGTCATTTTTTGCATCTGTTGCTTGAACTGTCACATATTAAAAACATCTGTAAATGTAACATATTTAAAGACAAATTCGTAATTTGTAGAAATGAATTGCTTGCAACCGCCGAAATTCATGGTATAGTCTGCAGCTGTGCACTATACTTACATAATTCTCATTCATAGCGTATGGTATGTATTACCCTTTTAAAATAATACTTTTCAGTATTTTAAAAATAATTTCATTAAATATTATAGGTTGTTTTACTTTTAATCAACAAGTATTTTGCACTTTTAAATATCAAAAGTTAGAAATATTTTAGGATTTCTTTTTTTAAATCTGTTAGGGCAACTTGTAAAAACACTGAAAAAACATTTTTACAAAATTTCATTTTTAAATCTTACTTTTAGAAAAAATAAATATGTTTATTATTAATTTAAATCAAAAAAAGAAATTCATATTTTCTCGTCCTCAATATCGTGATTCATTTTTCTTTAATACTTAGAGAAATAGGGTCTAATCAAAATGACTTTTTATCTTAACAAGTTTTATATCCTTTCAATAATAAAAAAAAAAAAAAAACGTAAATATTTCACGAAAGTTGGTATTTCGGAAATCTTTTAACAGTATAAATAAGCATAATTTAATGAATTTTAAGTGGAAGATCAAAATAACAGTTCATATTCTGTACAGTTGTTAACAAGAAAGATGCCACCACCTATTATCTGTGTTGAAAATTATCATATAAAAATGTAACAGAAAGCAGTCAATTATTAAAAGCATCTACAATTTTCGATATACCTACTTTTACTTACCCATCATACGTAATATAGGGTAAGTCTTGTAGTCGTTTTGAAAATCGAAAAAATTTTTTGACGGATTTACACGTTTGAGACACTGGAAATTACGAAAAACATACTTTTAGAAAAAAAAAATTTGCCGTCCGTCTGTGTGTGTGTGTGTGTATGTGTGTTTGTGTGTCTGTGTATCTGTAAACGCTCTATCTCCCGAACAAATTGAGATAGAGACTTGCAATTTGGTATGTATTTAGTATGTAATAATGGGAAGAAGTCTATTTAATTTCAATAACCTCGATTAACCGGAACTATTTTTTTCGGACTCTCGAAATATTCGTTCTGATAAAAGGTATATAAAAATTTTCTAAATTGTTTATTTTAAGAAATGAATATAAAAGACAATAAAAAACATAAATTTTGCATAAAGCATGAAATCTATCGGATAATCAGTTGCCGAGATATTTGGAATCCTATTTACCACACTCTTCGATTTTTCATGACCCTGTATTTCATCCAAATTTCACTTCAAAGATATATTTTAATTGGAAATTTGGCGCTTAATCAGATGCAATAAACCGCTTGTTAATAGGATTATTATTTTTGGAGTTATAAGGAGGTTTCTTTCAAGCAATTCAGTAATCGAGCCTTTAAAGTTTATGACGTCATCAAGCCACGATTTTATTTGAATTGCAGTGCATTTTATAAGTAGTTTACACATTTTTATTTTAATATTTTACTATATGCATATCCATGATGGGTAAGTATGACGGTGGCTTCCAACGACTAGTTTGAATAAGGGGTATTTTGAAATTGCAACAAACTTAAAAAGTACAATACCATACCCAATTTTAACATCCTATTTGCATGCTCTGGTAACGTTTACTTTAAAATGCGAAACGCGATGTTAAGGTCAAGCAGTTTAAGGAAGTGTAGTTTAAGTAGTTAGTCAAGTAGTTTAAGGAATATGAATGTTTAATTTTTAAAACTCCTGATTTTAAATTAACTTTTAATCGTTTTAAAACAAATTACAATTAGGGTAGTTTTGTAATCATAGCGCAAGCATTACTGGGCAGAATGATCTGTAATTTTGGATTTGCATACTTGATGCTTTTAAATATTGATTTTGGTTCAAAAAAATTATAGGTTGAAATTCATATTTTTTACATAAAATAAATTTTAAAATATTTACATTTTCGATTATAGTTGGGTATGGGATCTGTTTCTTTTTTCCTCTTATATATTAAAATAAGAAAATAATATTTTTAAATAACAAAAAGTAAAACATTGAGTATAAAAATGATTTTGTATGCAAGCTCACAAATTTGCAATAGTCATGAAAAGTTTCATTTTTTTTTTCGTTTTTTCACTAAATTATAATATAATTCATGTTTAGGAATTCATGCTCAAAAAGGAAAGATAAATATGAGTTAAAATTATTATTAAAAATAAACTTAAAGAAGTATTAAAAATTAATATATTTTTGAAAAATGTATTTTATAAACTTTCTTATAAAAATACGTGAAATTGAAGAACTTTCAAAAATATCTTGCTATATTTAAAATGGTTTGAAAAAAAATGTTTTTATGTGGAGTTTGGTGAACTGACACATTGTTAACCCATGTTATTGTAACTTTAATGAAATAAACATTTTAAAATTATATAATACTTAGTGCAATTTTCTATCTAAAGGTTTGGGTTAACTTGTAAAGATATAAAAAATAAAGATAGCATATGAAATAGAATATAAATGTACAGCATTTTTATTTATCACATTAAATCATAAAAACATAATCTCTTCGATACATGTCAAGCATCGATATCTCTTATTAAGCTGCAATAAACTTTCGAAAGAGCAAACATTCCTGATATTGAAAATGGTAATATTTTTAAAATTTTAGTTTGTGTATAAACTGTGTTATTGTTTTAAATAAATTATATAATGTTCTGGAACATGCAGTTACCTTAAGAACTGAAGAGCATTAATTCAATTCATTTTGTATTTTGTGACAACATCTACTTTCAAGCAAATAGTCTAATATAATTTGCTGCGTGTTTTGTTTTCTTTTTTAAGTTCATTTACAGCTTTCAGCTGCGACATAGCTTTAAATACTTTATTTATTATACTGGTCATAGATTTAAGAAATAGGCATAACATGTTCACGGCCATTCTGAAATTTTCCATTGAAATTGTGTCATGAGATAAGTATGTGTAGACACTAAAAAACACCAACGTTTAACACACAATATTATAGTACAATGGACAGACGTACGTTTCGTGAGTAACTTGACTCACATCCTCAGTGTCAATAAAATAAAATTAAACATTATTGTATCCCCCCAAAGACATGAAATTGAATCGAGAAACCCAAATGAAAACAACAACACACCGAGTTCTCATCACGCATGAGCCACCAATCAGATTAAGCCGGAAGTGATTCAGTATGACACAGTAACTCAAACCAGAAAGGTGAGATGTAAGATACACTTAAAAAATCATTGACACGGGAGTTACCAAATTTATGAATATAAACTGCCTCAAAGAAGTCTAAATCTAATGGAGTGTTACATTTCTTAATAATAGTGGCTGAATCAAAGTTAATTATGTCCCTCACTCCAACGGTGACAAGCAATAGAGGATTTTTGTAATTCCATTATGTGTAGAGTTTCAAGAGAACATTTTTCAGTCGTACATTAATTGTATGCCTGCGTTTTATGCGGGAAAAAAATTGTTGAGAAAATTCATCATAGAAAGATTGTTAAAATAGGATTTAGTAGACATTTTAAAATCTTGATATTTGAAAATAATCTAAATATTGTAAGTAAGTGAGAAATAAATTCTTTTGTAAGAGGTTTTTCTATTATTATAATAGCAAGTGCGTAGGGAAATCATTTTTTCGAGATATCGGGCATTCATGATATTGAAGTTCGGCTTAACCTAAATAGATTATATATTTACTGCTTCAATAATTAGATACCGTCAAAGTTAATTACATAAAGCATATTTATGAAATTTCGTATTGTTTTGTTTCTGAATGTTCTTTTAAATCCCATCATTTTTATTTGTTAAATTATATGGTTTAATTTTAAGATAATACAAGTGTGTTTGTAGCAAGGATCTAATTGTCTAAGTTTCTGATTTAAATTTAAATTGATTATTATAATATCTGCTATTCATCATTATCCATACGCTCAATAATGATCCTTCTGAGATCTGAATATCTACTCACATTTCGTGGAAATTTCGTCATTGATATGCACTTTGATATTATCATCCCTTATGGCACTGAGTAACAATCTTATACATGCAATTGTTTGATCCAAGTGGATTACGAATCTATTACCCTCTCTTGTATGTGCTTCAGCAGATCAAGAGAGGGTAATAGATTCGTAATCCACTTGGATCAAACAATTGCATGTATAAGATTGTTACTCAGTGCCATAAGGGATGATAATATCAAAGTGCATATCAATGACGAAATTTCCACGAAATGTGAGTAGATATTCAGATCTCAGAAGGATCATTATTGAGCGTATGGATAATGATGAATAGCAGATATTATAATAATCAATTTAAATTTAAATCAGAAACTTAGACAATTAGATCCTTGCTACAAACACACTTGTATTATCTTAAAATTAAACCATATAATTTAACAAATAAAAATGATGGGATTTAAAAGAACATTCAGAAACAAAACAATACGAAATTTCATAAATATGCTTTAATTTTAAGATAATACAAGTGTGTTTGTAGCAAGGATCTAATTGTCTAAGTTTCTGATTTAAATTTAAATTGATTATTATAATATCTGCTATTCATCATTATCCATACGCTCAATAATGATCCTTCTGAGATCTGAATATCTACTCACATTTCGTGGAAATTTCGTCATTGATATGCACTTTGATATTATCATCCCTTATGGCACTGAGTAACAATCTTATACATGCAATTGTTTGATCCAAGTGGATTACGAATCTATTACCCTCTCTTGTATGTGCTTCAGCAGATCAAGAGTTCATTTATATCTAATGGATTTCTAAGAGATTTGTACTTATCACTCAAGATCGTTGTTCATGAGTATAACAACCTGACACCGTTATGTAACACTTTCCCGTGAAGTTTAAAGAACATTATATATGAGTTTAAATATTTTTTATTCAGAATACAGCGATTCTTTTTGTGTGGATTATGCGTGATATACAGAGTATCGCAAAACGGTTGAAAAAATCTTTAACTTTTTTACTTGATGGAAGTAAGTACCTTTATTATGTAACCCTTCCTGTGAAAATTAAGTAACATTAAGTAACAATTAAGTAACATGTGAGTTTAAATAATTTTTATTGATAGTACATCGGGTTTACTTTTTTTGTGTGTATGGATTATGTGTGATATACAGAGTGTCGCAAAATGGTTGAAAAGTGCTTTAATGTTTTACTTGATGGAAATAAGTAGGCAATTTAAATTTCAAAAAGTGTTCGTAATAAGGAAGAAAATAAGATTATGATAATAAAAGGGTGATGCATTTTCTAAAAGTTATACTTTAAAGGTATTATACGATACTTCAACACAATATAGCTAAATCAGAAAAAAAAATCGCTACATCAACATTATTACAAAATACTGCATATGTCTATAGTTATATTTAAATAAATTATGT